>CAMTDV010000028.1:78280665-78323183 GCA_947069175.1 Scalesia atractyloides
TCTTATCTTAAATTACTCCTTAATTCATTTCCAAATTTTGTTACAATGTTAAAATTTTATGCCTAAACATAACTAACAACAATTTATCGTAATTCACAACCCTTTAACCCTACATAATTGACCCCCTTTTCCCGAGACCGCATCCGCTTAATGTGAACTGATTCGTAAATAATAATTTTATGATCTCTTGTATTTAAAAAAAAAAGGAAAATTTTAAATTTATTCCCCGTAGTTTTTTGGGCTAGTTGGTGGGTTTATGTAAACCCCCCTTAATTCTTTCCCGTTTTGAATCCAAATTACTTTTTTATGCGGTGGTGTGGCTCCACCTTTAAGGGTTTTACACCCAGTGGTAAACAATAACGGGGGACTTTTCGTTAATTACAGGGTTTGTAAAAAAAAGGGTCCCCTATAAACCATTTTCAATTTTAAAAAATAAATAAATACAAAATCTGATTGATTGATGGTGGTGGACCCCATTGCTTTCTTCCTCTTGTGCTCGCTATTTATTTGGCGAAGGCTAAGGAAAGCACCCCGTTGACGAGGGTGAGATGGTGTAGAGGCGTCATAAGACGCTAAAATAGATGAGGTGGTAGAGTCCATAACACCAAACCAAGTGTTCTTATCATTCATTTTCTTTATTTGACAAATCCGGCATCATAGAAACCTATGGATTAAAAAAAACATATATAAGCTATGATTTGTTTTTACATTATTATAAAGTTAATCTAAGATAGCCCCTTAAAAGCTGTGAGCAAATAGAATATTCTTTGAAAGAACCTCTAAAGCAAGGCCATATTTATGAAATTGCAGTATTTATTTTAATAGCCCCTTAAAAGCTGTGAGCAGCTCTAAAAGTAAAGAAATTAGTAGGTATTAACCTCTCATCCCATTTGATTAAGAATATGTGATCAAAGATGGTGGAGGTTTTAATGGGGGCTTGTCCATATGATATGTCACCAACCTCACTTTTTATTTTCTCTATGCTCTTTTTATTTAAAATTTTGGCGATTGGTTTGTAACAGTTTATATTCTTAAGGTTTACTTTCACTTTGACACCCTATATTATTTGTTTAACATAAAATAATTGCAATGCTTTCTCAATTTCACTCTTTATTTATTTATTATTATATTTTTTTTTGTGACAAAGAGGTAGTGGTGGCCGTTGGGTGACTTCGTTCTTAAAGTGAGACATTAATTAATAGCTTCAATTTATATTAAATTTAGGGGTGAAAGTTAGAGGTGTGGAAATAGTAAGGGTAAATTTATGTCTTATAAATGAACAGAAAATAAAAATGTCAAGGTGATTCACAATTTGATAGTGAGTTGGCCAACTGATTACATAACTTCTGAAAACTTAAAAGGACTTTAAGTAGCATAATATTCGTCCAAATGTGGATTTACAAATTGAGGATTTTAAAAAAGTTTGAAATATTTTTTTAATGAACTAGTGGTTTAAATTCGCGCTCTGCGGCAGGGCGTCTAGTTTTTAATGGAAACGTAGACTCAATAGTAAAAATAATGTTAATGGCATGAATTCATTTGATTTTGGTTCAGTTCATTAAGATACCAACACTTACCGAAAGAGAAACAAAAATAAGTCATGATACGACCAAAAAAATACTGAGATGTGTTTACATTGATCGAAACAATAAAAACGAATATCAATTTTGATACCGACGTTGTTTGGTCAATATTAGACCGTTCGTTTTGTTACATGTACAGCACTAGATTCGATTGAAACTTAAAAAAGAAAAAAATAAAAAACAGAAAAGAAAAAGTAAAAATGAAAAAAATTACAAAAGACAAAAATTATAAAAAGATAAAAATCACTGTAGCTAAAAAATTTATAAATTATATATATAATAATAATGAGACTTGATAGATGAGAGAAATATTTAGAGTTGAAAACTGTTTACGAACTATGAGGCTTCATAGAAAGTCTTTACAATATCTTAATACATTATAAATATTAGAGTATTCTAAAGGGTCTACATAAAGAATCATAGAATTAACACTGTCACTCAACAAAATTTACCCAAACATTTTATTAAAACCCAAGAAAATTAGAATCTTCTGATACAACACAATTTTCTCACCAAGATGGATAGAAGATATATACATACTTCTGATCAACATGAACAAAGAGAGAAGAACGAGGATAATCGCATTAGGGAGATTAAACGAACATATCACTCCAGAACTATATCTGGCTTTCGCCCCTCTACATTAACCTGTTACACACAAACTAAGCAACACACGTACAATATTTTCGATTAGAATTGAACATTTTAACAATCTATGATACTCGATATTGGTAGAAAGTGGGATAGATAGGTGGTGTGTCATTTGCCCAAATCACCTTGAGTGTGACTATTAAATCTATATACCTTATAGAAGTTCTCTCAAGCAATACAACGTTCATGTTTTGCATAATCTTGTGTTTCTTATAACGATGTGAATTAGGTTGACTTTGTTAGATAACGCGGAAGTTTGAAAATATAAAGTAATTAAGGACAATAATCAGAAGTTTAGGAAATCACACACACACATATATATATATGTCTTAATCTCTATAGTAGACATGTGCTTAGGTTGATCTGGCCTATGAATCATATTCATAAAAATATATGTGATTAATTTGGATAGAATTATTAATGGAAGGATCTTCTGAGGGACACAAATGTTACTCCGTCAACTTTACCCTTAACCTCGCATGGAGGCGATTTATACACATATTTTCTTTTATCACTCAGTAAAAAAACCAACTAAATTGGTGATTTATGGTGGAAAGAGGCGGTGTATAAATCATATAAGGTTGCACGGTATGGGCGTCATTGGGCAGACACTCTACCTCGGTATTTTCTTTATCAATAGCGCCCTCACACCATACCATGGGCGCTATTGAGTGTCCACGAGTGCATTGGCGAGCAATAACGGAGGTTATGTGGGGCCATATCAATTTATAACTAATAAAAGAGGGCGCCATTAATTGTTTAGGGGCTTTATCCCATTTCTTGTTTGTTAATTGAGGGGGGGGGGGGTGGGGGGCACTATTGGTTGAGATGACACATACATGGCACTAAGGTGGCGTGATAGAGCCCCTAGGAGCTCCATTCCCGACCATGTAACCTAAATAAGCTTTTGATGTAGCTAATTCTACAAAGGTGAAAGGGGAAGATTCATAACTTTACTAGTGTTCAGATTGTTCGTCAATCTGATCAAGTTATACATTTATTGTAACATCCGTCAAAAACGGATTTACCAAACCCGCTCCGTTTATCAACCGAACAGTCAGTTAAAATTTTCATTGCGAATTAAATGCCCAAAATAATTTTAAACGATACATAATCAATTATTATACGGGAATATATAATTAGTTTTTGAAAAACTGTTAAAAATCGCAAAATAAAAATACTTTGTTCCTGCCGGGTTTCGAACCCGGGTCAGTCGCCGAGTCACGGTGCAAACAGACTTAACACTCAACACACAAACCACTGCGCCACTGATGTTATTTGTTAAATATTAGAATCATTTAATTGATATCATGACGTTACGAATTCAAAACCGGCGCCCAAAGTTCAGTCGTCGGAAATCCCGGCAATCTCGCGAGTATTTAACGAATCCTTCCGTTATAACGTAAACCATTACTAAGACATCGGTTATAACCGACGTCTGAGTCCGCGACCAAAGTCATAACCGCCGGAGCTTTTATAACTTACGAATCCAGTCGGAAATCAGACCAAGTTCTTCGAAGATTTGCCCTATAAAAACCACCTCGAACTTCTGCAAACATTTTCGCTCAAAACCACACCCTTTCTCGGCGAAAACTCTCTCGCCGGAATATCTCTGCTCATCACCGGAAAACCGGGTTCTCCATTTCCGAGCCTTATTGAACCCCCTAAGCTTATACCGAAGTCACCCATACCTTTTTCAAACTTCCTGGAGACTCGCTGCTGCAAGACACTCGTCGCCGGAAGAGATTGCTGTCGCCGGAGTTCTGCCGGAAAACAGAGGAAAGCTCGTCGGTATACCTCACGCTTATTTTCCTTTCTTTTTACTTATATCTCATCTATAATTAACCTAAAACACTAAAGAAACTGATTAAGACTTTGGACCAGTCGGATTTTCCGATTCAGGTTAAAATCTGACGGAGAAGACGAAGTAACTGTAACATATAAGTATAATTAGAATCAAGTTATAACTCGGGTTAGACACACAGTCCAGCGGTGGACTGTGTGCACAATAAACACTAACGTTTCGAGTTCGAATCCTGTTCCACGCACGCGGCCTTAATAAAAATGATTTTTTTTATTAACCGAACCGGAGTCATACTGATATATGTTAAGTATATTAATAACCGGAAAGATAACCAAGTTAGACACACAGTCCAGTGGTGGACTGTGTGTATGTTTATATCACAGGTCACGAGTTCGAGTCCGGGCTACTGCACCGACTCGGACAATTATCTATTTTTTTTAAAATAAGGCAGAAAAGGAAATAACTAATTTGTGTTTAAGTATAACAAAAATCAGTTAAGTTAACAAGTTGTACACACAGTCCAGCGGTGGACTGTGTGTTATTATAACCCACAGGTCCCGGGTTCGAGACCTGTGGAGCGCACCATTTCTTTGATTTAAAATTGTTTTTAAAATAAAGGATTTTCTGTTTAACTTAATTAATGTATAAATATAATTAAAATCGGATATATGACGGGTTAGACACGTAGCTCAGTTGGTAGAGCTGCGTGCACGCGTACGGAAGGTCTCGGGTTCGAGCCTCACCCAGCGCACTTATATACACGATTCGAACCGGTCAACGGTCAGTCAACGGTCAACCGGTCAAAGTCAACGGTCACTGTAGCAAAAAAATCAAATTTTTTTATTATTTTTATTTAATTATTTTAATTAAAATCAATTAAAAATACTTAAAAATAACATTTTTAAGGTTAGAAAATAGCCTTAAACTCACAAAAATACACCCAACAATCCTACTAAAATAGATTAATAAAATCCGTTTACTTACCGAACCATAATGATATTTATCTAGGTTAATCTCACTCGTGGTTAAAACCACTTCGCGTGCATTCAACATCATCAACCGAACGCACCCACTGTGAGTGAATCTTACAACTCCTCATTTTAAATTACACGTTTTGGGGTGTGTCATGTGTCATAAAAATAATTAACTTGTTTATTTAAACTTGTGCCATACCACGTCATGATCTAAACTTAGATTGTTTATATTGTTGTGATTTCTTATTTCCTTTTGTCAAATTATATGAAACTCATTCATTAAGCCCATCGGTTCCTCGTGGGAGACGAGTTGAACAACGCGTGCCTCAAATCAAATTCATTATTGTTCATGTGTGTATCATTGAGTTTATATTGTTTGTAGTTGTGTCATTCATATTATCATGTTTATGCAATTCATTCATTAGGCCCCTCAGTTCCTCGTGAGAGACGAGTTGAGCATCGCGTGCCTCTAAATGTTCCATTATTGTTCATGTGTGTTTTATTTAATATCTTATGATTGCTGAATAAGTTTACATCTATTTTTACTCATGTTTGGTTGTGCACTTATTTCATAATCAATTTAAATAAACTTGTTCAAATGTTTTCCATAGGATTCACTCGCCAACTTTATGTTGATCCAAAACCTTTTTTACACATGATACAGGTGAACAGGTTGAAGCAAAGAAAACATAGGAGATGCCTTAGAAGAGAACAAAGATGCTTAGATTGATAGCTAGAACATGTTGTAACATTTATTGTAAATTTCCATTAAATTGTATTTAATGAATATGAAACGCATAATAAATGTCATGAGCTTTGATGATAACCCAATCATGCCCCGATCACCTTTTCCGCTGCGGGTCGGGGTGTGACAGATTGGTATCAGAGCCATGACTATAGGGATATAGGATAGGTTATTAGACCCTTAGATCCTATACTATAGTCTGCCTAAATTTTAATTGATTAGGTGGTTACATACAAACTTGTGATATTTATTTGTTTCATATTTGTTTACAATTACAGTCAAACATACATGCTTATATACATATTCATTATACATATATCGATGTTCATGTATTCAATTTATTTTCATACTCTCATTATCCAAAGATTTTGTTGCAATTTTCAAATCTCATCAAAGTAAGTTCTGCGACGGGCATGTAGTAACTGGAAGGGTACAAGTACCGGTAGTCGGAACGTCCTGTCTAGGTTGGCATTCGTATAAATCCAATACAACGGACCAGTTTGCCTACCTGGGGACCAACGATGAGAGTACGAAGGACCTATTAGGCCAAAGCATGCCACACCAAACGTCGTTCGAACTAACCTACTTTGAGGTGTCACCGTGTCTACACCTGGACACATTCCGAATATCACACGTTGTATACATATTTCTCGATTTTCTCCGGGTTTTTGTGTACGCAACCTGGCAAACCCGTGCGAACCATATGAAAAACCGGTATTCATGGGGGCCCACATGATTACACAGGTAAAGTATGGCGGCATGTAGGGCCTAACGGCGAGCAAAGCCCAAGACATCCTATGGATGTAGTAGATTTATTTTTCTATAATTATTTTATGAATGTTCATTCCTAATGCGACCCATGAACCCAAAAACATCCAACTCATACTCTTGTCATGTATTCCTTGTAGATGTCTTCTAACATCGCCCGTAGGAAGACGAGAGCAAGAAAAGCCCGCGAACGCATGGCTGCCTTAATCGCTCAACAAATGGCTGCCGTAATACCCAACATTGTAATCCAAGTTCAACAAGCACTCACCGATAATCCTGTCAATCAAGAAAACCAAAACATTGTCAACTCTCCCCCAAATACCACTAAATGCACCTACAAGCATTTCAAATCATGCGACCCTCCGAAATACAAAGGGACTGAAGGCGTCACCGCTCTCCTCCATTGGTTTGAAGAGATGGAGAACACTTTTCTAAATTGCGATTGCCCTGACGATCGCAAAGTGCGATATGCTACCGGTCGATTATATGGGATAGCACTTACTTGGTGGAATACAGAGAAGGCCAAACGAGGCGTCGACGATGCTATGACCTTAACTTGGAACGAATTGAAGGAAATCATGACCAGACGATTTTGCCCAAGGAGTGAAATCAAGAAATTAGAAGATGAATTTTATTCGTTGAAGCAAAAGGAAGGAGACCACACCACCTGCAACAAAAGATTCCTCGAGTTACATCAAATGTTTCCCAACATGTTCACTCCCCTCTACCGTTTGATCGAGCACTACATTCGTGGTCTTCCGTTAAAGATTCAAGACCCTGTAATAAGTACCAAGCCTGCAACTTTGGAAGCAGCAATGGAGCTAGCAACAGAGCTCACCGAGAACCGAATCCGAAACAAAGACTTCAAGGAGGAGAAGAAGAAGGATAAAGAATCAATAGAAACCTCCGACTCCACTCAAACCGAATCCTCTTCTCAACCCAATCCTAAGAGAAGAAGAGACGGGCAACTTTTCGCTGCTACCCAACGTAACCAACCAGTTTTACACGCCATACCCATCCAAGCTATCCCAATCACTCAAGTGGCACCCAACTCAACTTACCCAAATAAGAAACCCTATCTTGGACCTCACCCTCGATGCAACAACTGTTTTTATCACCATCCCCATACCCTACCTTGTCGTCTATGTACAACTTGTGGACGCTATGGTCATTTTAGCAAGGTTTGTCGCACCTTTCAAAACCAAACCTTTTCCCCTACTCAAACCATAAACCAAACCTATCAACAACCCCAATACCCCATGTTCCCATATGCTCGAGCTTGTTTCAATTGTGGCGACCCTACCCACTTTAGAAACACATGCCCTCAATTGGTTAACGTCATCAACACTCAAGCCCAATCAAACCCAGTTAACCAAGTAAACCAAGAAAACCCAACCACTATGCCACCAACAAGAGGAAGATTCTTCAACATCAATGCCAATCCGGTCGAAGATAATGTCGGCCCAAGTGAAGATACTCAACTAGTCCTCTTCGCCGAAGATCCAGATTCAACTCCTATCGTTTAGGTTTATGTTTTTCTTTATCACATAGAACCAAACATAACTTAAGGATAAAGCCAATGAAACTTTGACGAGAATACGGTGCGCCGCTGGTACTTCCTATATATAAGTATTCTTGTCAAAGGATCAGAAGCATTATCTGGCGGTTATGAGAGGTTCCATGTGTAGACTGTTAGAATAATTATTGTTTATTATTTTCAGTATATGCATTTGCCGAGGCCGCAGCCCCCCCATTTATGAGGTTGAGCTTGATCCCCATTTTATTATGCGGTTGATCAGTGGCGTGCCCGCACGATCGGCTCCGTTTGATTGAGCCTTGATCGGTCATTTCATTTTACATTCCAATACATGCAATACGATCGGCTCCGTTTGATTGAGCCTTGATCGATCAGTTCATTTTACATTTTCATTACATGCAATACGCTCGGCTCCATTTGATTGAGCCTTGAGCGCACAGTTCAATTTACATTTCAGTACATGCAATACGCTCGGCTCCGTTTGATTGAGCCTTGAGCGCACAGACATTTTCATTATCAGTATCTTGTGGTTGTGGTGTTTGTAGTAGAGTCGCATAGAACTAACCATAACTTGCGGATAAAGTCAATGAAAATTTGACAAGAATATGGTGGATACACCGCTGGTACTTCCTATATATAAGTATTCTTGTCAAATGATCGGAGGCATTATCAGGCGGTTATGAGAGGTTCCATGCATATGTTTGTGTGATTGTTGTTTAGATTAAGTTGTTCATTTTCAGTACATGCAATACGTTCGGCTCCGTTTGATTGAGCCTTGAGCGCACATACAATTTCATTTTCAGTACATGCAATACGTTCGGCTCCGTTTGATTGAGCCTTGAGCGCACAGACAATTTCATTATCAGTATCTTGTGGTTGTTGTGTTTGTTGTAGAGTCGCATAGAACTAATCATAACTTGCGGATAAAGTCAATGAGAATTTGACAAGAATATGGTGGATACGCCACTGGTACTTCCTATATATAAGTATTCTTGTCAAATGATCGAGGGCATTATCAGGCGGTTATGAGAGGTTCCATGCATAGGCTGTTTGTGTGATTAAGTTATTCATTTTCAGTACATGCAATACGCTCGGCTCCGTTTGATTGAGCCTTGAGCGCACAGATATTTCATTTTCAGTACATGCAATACGATCGGCTCCGTTTGATTGAGCCTTGATCGCACAGATATATTTCATTTCAATAATTTATGTTTGTTGTATTGGTTGTAGAGTTATAGGACTAATCATAATTCACTGATAAAACCAATGAAAATTTGACAAAAATATGGTGGATACGCCGCTGGTACTTCCTATATATAAGTATTTTTGTCAAAGGATCAGAGGCATTGTCGGACGGTTATGAGAAGTTCTATGTAGGATTTATTAGTTTCTTGGTAACTAATCATAACTTGTGGATAAAACCAATGAAAATTTGGCAAGAATATGGTGTATACGCCGCTGGTACTTCCTATATATAAGTATTCTTGCCAAAGGATCAGAGGCATTATCAGGCGGTTATGAGAAGTTCCATGTAAGATTTGGTATTGCCTTGGTTGAAATTATGTTACATTTATATCATCTTGCTATTTAGAGAAATTGGAATTGTGTTCCATTTCTACATAAACTAACCTCTCCATCATAACAAACGAGAGAGGAACTTCCACCATTCAAACATATATGTTATCAGAATGTGGATTCAAATATTTGCTGTTGTGTTTATTTACGTCAAATATCAGCTGTTGTGTTTATTTATGTTCCGTGTAGGTTGTAGTGTTAGAAGTTTTGCCTTAGGATAAACCATACCTTTCCAAACATATCCAACCTCTTATGCATGATATCATAGTTAGCAAATCAAATCTGATTATCAATACTTTTACAGTAGGCAACAAAAAGCGATTCCTATAATAGGGTACTTAACCTTTACAAGGAACGTTACCGCCTCAAACAAAAACTTAAACCCTTACTTCTTTTTTAAGCATGTGACTGTCAACACCATCATTCTTTTAGTCAAATATATCTCTATTTAAATTTCGGGACAAAATTTCTAAAAAGCAGGGGATACTGTAACATCCGTCAAAAACGGATTTACCAAACCCGCTCCGTTTATCAACCGAACAGTCAGTTAAAATTTTCGTTGCGAATTAAATGCCCAAAATAATTTTAAACGATACATAATCAATTATTATACGGGAATATATAATTAGTTTTTGAAAAACTGTTAAAAATCGCAAAATAAAAATACTTTGTTCCTGCCGGGTTTCGAACCCGGGTCAGTCGCCGAGTCACGGTGCAAACAGACTTAACACTCAACACAAAACCACTGCGCCATTGATTTTATTTGTTAAATATTAGAATCATGTAATTGATATCATGACGTTACGAATTCAAAACCGGCGCCCAAAGTTCAGTCGTCGGAAATCCCGGCAATCTCGCGAGTATTTAACGAATCCTTCCGTTATAACGTAAACCATTACTAAGACATCGGTTATAACCGACGTCTGAGTCCGCGACCAAAGTCATAACCGCCGGAGCTTTTATAACTTACGAATCCAGTCGGAAATCAGACCAAGTTCTTCGAAGATTTGCCCTATAAAAACCACCTCGAACTTCTGCAAACATTTTCGCTCAAAACCCCACCCTTTCTCGGCGAAAACTCTCTCGCCGGAATATCTCTGCTCATCACCGGAAAACCGGGTTCTCCATTTCCGAGCCTTATTGAACCCCCTAAGCTTATACCGAAGTCACCCATACCTTTTTCAAACTTCCTGGAGACTCGCTGCTGCAAGACACTCGTGATGATCTAAACTTAGATTGTTTATATTGTTGTTGTCACACCCCGACCCGCAGCGGATAAGGTGATCGGGGCATGATTGGGTTATCATCAAAGCTCATGACATTTATTAAATGTTTCATATTCATTAATACAAATTAAATGAAAGTTTACAATGATTGCTACAACATGATCTAACTAACAATCTAACTCCTTTGTTCTCTTCTAAGGCATATCCTATGCTATCCTTGCTTCAACCTGTTCACCTGTATCATGTGTAAAAAGGTTTTTGGATCAACATAATGTTGGCGAGTGAATCCTATGGAAAACATTTGAACAATTTATTTAGATTGATTATGAAATATGTGCACAACCAAACATGAGTAAAATTAGATGTAACTTGATCAACAATCATAAGATGTTAAATGAAACACTCATGAACAATAATGGAACAATTAAAGGCACGCGATGCTCAACTCGTCTCTCACGAGGAACTGAGGGGCCTGATGAATGAATTGCATAAACATGATAATATGAATAACACAACTACAAACAATATAAACTCAATGAAAACACACATGAACAATAATGAATTTGAATTGAAGCACGCGATGTTCTACTCGTTTCCCACGAGGAACTGATGGGCTTAATGTATGAGTTTCATGTAATTTGACAAACGGAATATAAATAAATCACAACAATAAATCAATCTAAGATTAAGTCATGATGTGGTATGGCACAAGTTTAAATAAATAAATTAATTAATTTATAACACATGACACACCCCAAAACGTGTAATTTAAAAGGGGGAATTGTAAGATTCACTCACAGTGGGTGCGTTCGGTTGATGATGATGAATGCACGCGAAGTGGTTTTAACCACGAGTGAGATTTAACCTAGATAAATCGCATTATGGTTTGGTGAGTAAACGGATTTTATTAAACTATTTTAGTAGTATTGTTGGGTGTATTTTTTGTGAGTTTGAAGCTATTTTCTAATCTTAAAAATGTTATTTTTAAGTATTTATAATTGATTTTTAATTAAAATAATTAAATAAAAATAATAAAAATATTTTTTTTTTTTCTGCTACAGTTGACCTTGACCAGTTGACTTTGACTGGTCGTTGACCGGTTTGCGGAATATTGTTGTGCGCTCGGTGAGGCTCGAACCCGAGACCTCCCGTACGCGTGCACGCAGCTCTACCAACTGAGCTACGTGTCTAACCCGTTATATATCCGATTTTAATTATATATATACATTAATTAGAATTTAAACAGAAAATCATTTTTATTTTAAAAACAGTTTAAGGCGAACCGGTCATGCACACCACAGGTCTCGAACTCGGGACCTGTGGTTTAATCTAACACACAGTCCACCGCTGGACTGTGTGTTCAACATGTTATATAACTTGATTTTTATTATACTTAAAGACAATTTAAATATTTCCTTTTCTGCCTTATTTAAAAAGAAGAGTTAATTGTCCGAGTCGGTGCTGAGGACCGGACTCGAACTCGTGACCTGTGATATAAACAAACACACAGTCCACCGCTGGACTGTGTGTATAACTTGGTTATTATTCCGGTTATTAATATACTTAACATATAACTAAGGCGACTCCGGTTCAGTAATAATAAAAAAAAATAGATTTTATTAAGGCAGCGTGTGAGACGGGAATCGAACTCGAGACCTTTGCATAATTATCGTCTTATGTGCACACAGTCCACCGCTGGACTGTGTGTCTAACCCGATTAAAATCATGATTTATAATATACTTATATGATATGGAAGTGCGTCGTCTTCTTCATCAATATTGAACCAGAAACCGGGTCTGACTGGTTCGAGTTTTTATTCAAGTTTCATTAGTGTTTTAGGTTAATTATTGATAAGATAGAAGTGAAAAGGAAAAGAAACTGAGCGGAGAATATACCGACTGAACTCTCTGTTTTCCGGCAGAAACTCCGGCGACTGAATTCAACTCCGGCGACGTGTTCCTTGTACCAGCTAGTCTCCGAAAAGTTTGGAAAAGGTAAGGGTATCACCGGTATAAGCTTCAGAGGTTCAGAAAAGCTCGGCAATGGGGAAACCGGTTTTCCGGCGACGAACAGGCTTATTCCGGCGAGAGAAATTACGCCGTGAAAAGATGTGATTTTTAGCGAAAAAGTTTGCAGACGATTGTGGTTGAATTTATAGGGAATAATCGAAATGTATTTGGTCTGATTTTGAACTGTATTCATCAATTTAAGTTTTCCGGCGGTTTTGAAAAGTGTCGCGGACTTCAAACATCGGTTATAACCGACATCTGATTAAAGGTTTACGTTATAACGTAAATCGTAGTTAAGGCTCGCGGATATTCCGGGATTCCGACGACTGAATCGTTGGGCGCCGATTTTTGAATTTGTAAAGTCACTTTATGAACTAAATTATTTCATTATTTATCAAACAAATCAGTTGGCGCAGTGGTTTGTGTGTGAGATGTTAAGTCACTAGGTGACTCGGTACAGACCCGGGTTCGAAACCCGGCTGTAACAATTCATTTTTATTTTTCAATTTTCAACAGTTTTTCAAAAACTAAATATATACCCCCGTATAATAATTGATTACGGATCGTTTAAAAATATTTTGGGCATTTAATTCGCAACGAAAATTTTGACTGACTGTTCGGTTGCTAAACGGAGCGGGTTTGGTAAATCCGTTTTTGACGGATGTTACAGTTGTGATTTCTTATTTCCTTTTGTCAAATTATATGAAACTCATTCATTAAGCCCATCGGTTCCTCGTGGGAGACGAGTTGAACAACGCGTGCCTCAAATCAAATTCATTATTGTTCATGTGTGTATCATTGAGTTTATATTGTTTGTAGTTGTGTCATTCATATTATCATGTTTATGCAATTCATTCATTAGGCCCCTCAGTTCCTCGTGAGAGACGAGTTGAGCATCGCGTGCCTCTAAATGTTCCATTATTGTTCATGTGTGTTTTATTTAATATCTTATGATTGCTGAATAAGTTTACATCTATTTTTACTCATGTTTGGTTGTGCACTTATTTCATAATCAATTTAAATAAACTTGTTCAAATGTTTTCCATAGGATTCACTCGCCAACTTTATGTTGATCCAAAACCTTTTTTACACATGATACAGGTGAACAGGTTGAAGCAATAAAAACATAGGAAATGCCTTAGAAGAGAACAAAGATGCTTAGATTGATAGCTAGAACATGTTGTAACATTTATTGTAAATTTCTATTAAATTGTATTTAATGAATATGAAACGCATAATAAATGTCATGAGCTTTGATGATAACCCAATCATGCCCCGATCACCTTTTTCGCTGCGGGTTGGGGTGTGACATTTATTACATGCCTGAAACAACCCATTCAAGTCTCTTCTTTTTTCTATATTTTTGCTATGGAAAGCCTTGGAAGCAGCAATTTGAAGAGAAGTCTCGCTTTTTGGAGCCTAATCGGACGAATCATGAAGAATTTGAGACACCAAAAAAGCACATGGGTCATTCTTTCTACTTAAGGCAAGGTGTGATTTCCAAAAGCATGGGCTTCACACTTCACCAACACACATGCCGTGTTCTTCGATATATAGATTCATTAAACCCCTACGTTGCCAAGTAAATAATACGGTCATTCAATCAGTGGGTTGTCTACATTTCACATGTATAGACATAGACCTGTGTTGATTTCTCTCAATAATGAGAGTTTGTTATTTGTTAAAAGCAAAAACTGTCTCAAATTTAGCAACGACTTATGTATGTCATAAGTTTGCGGTAAAATTTGTTGCAAATTTGTCAGTACTGTGATTTGCGTCAACATTTTTCACACCAAATTTTGATGTTGGAAAACTGTCGCTGTATATTATAAGCCACGACTTTGCAACAAAATCTGGTGTCGCCAAGTAAGTTTTTGTTCTAATAATGTATATATTAAGAGTTTGAATGTAAGAGTTTAAATTTAATTAATCGTTATGTCGATTAGACACTCAATCAAATGAACATTACATTTAAAATTACGACTTGAAAATCATAAAACAACATAGAAACAATGTCATAAGCTTTTTTTTGTTTAGCAATAGCAACCAAGTTCACCCAATCCATCAACACATGAGGGCAGCCGAATAAGGGAAGCGACTGTCTAACCATCTACCAATAACATCCCGCAATCTCAAAGCATCTCAATACCGGAAGCAAAAACTTAGTATTGAGTGTTTACTTATTTGTTTATTAACAATCGCTACAATATGAGTTAATTGCTTTCATAACTCATAATTTATCATATGAAATGGAATTGTACTTAATTATTGTTAAAAGAATTAAATTAGAGTTTATATTACATTAAATTATCAAATGCTCTAAGCAAATAAACATGGGAAAATAGCGAAAATAGCCTTTTACTGGTCAAAATTTTCAAAACAGCCAACGGAAACTGCTCGGGGAACCTTTTCACAGAAAAACATGGCGTTGAAACGTCTTAAAAAAGTCTTTTCAACCCAATCAACTGCGCTCCGCCACGTGTTTAAAAAGTCTTTTCAACCCAATCAACTGCGCTCCGCCACGTGTCAAAAAAAATGACTGTAAAAGCTTAAAGCCGTTTCAGCCTTTTTGTAGAGGTTTAGAGACGTTTCCGCCTTTTTTAAACGCTTAGAGCCGTTTCAACCTTATTTATTATTATTTTTCAAAATTTGTATATTTCTAGTATTTTTAATATAACTACGGGGTGTCAGCCCAGTGGCCAGCCTCACTCATTCCAAACGGGAGGACGCGGGTTCGAGTCCAGCTCAGCCCGAATAATCCTGCTGGGTAGTAACCGCCACACAGTTATGGGGCTAAGCTAGCTTGGGGAGGGAAAACTCTCCCGCGGTCAGGAGTACCGTGCATTTACCCTTTTTTTTAGTAATTTTAATATTTAAAAAACATAAATTTATCTATAATAAAAGTTAGAAAAAGAAATTTAGAAAAAGGCCTGAGATTTTTAATAATAGATTCTTAATTATTTATAAATATATTAATTAGATAAAATTATATGAAATAATAGTTTAACAAACAAAAACTAAAAAATAAGTTATGGGATTTTCTTGTCTCTTTAGATGTTATAGTGTTATTCAGTTTCTTAGTATTATTTTGACAGATTACAACCTATTGATTCATGATAATTCATACTGATAATATGAGGAGTGTCACTTATGAATTTTATTTTTCGTTATTAAAGGCATTGTTACTGTAGCGAAAAATAAGTTTATTGATCCATAATGAACAATTAATTTATTTTACTTTTTATCAAAATGTTATAAATTGTTTTGAAATTTACATATTCGTTTGAGTGATATCACTCTTAATAACGAAAATGAAAGAAAGAGTATCACTAAACTTAATGTTATAACAATATTATCATCATTGTGAGATAGTTTGACGCTTTAAAATCCAATTTACCCTCTTTGAATAACAAAATATATCCATCTTTTATGGTGAAAAGGTCTATTTTTTTACATTGTGGGACTAATTAATATACATAATATATATTTTATATATACAATTGAAAAGCGGGTATGAATAGTGATTTTACTTTTATAATTATATATATATTTAAATATTTTATTATTTAATATATAATAGTTTATTACTTTATTATTATATTTATTTTAAGTTTTAACATTTTTTTCCTTTCTTAAAATCATATTTCCTTTATCATTTGGTTTTAATTTTTTTTGTCTTTAAAATTATATTTCCTTTCTCGATTAATTTGATATCTCTTTAATAACTTCCGTTCGTTAATTTTTTTTCTCCGACATTATATTATAAGTTTTGTCAAAAACAAAGTTCTATTCAAAATTGAGTATTTATTTGGTATCGTAAAATGGTACGATGGTAAACTGAACCGATTCAAATGGTTGGCTTTCTAAACAACATGATTTATCATTTGCTTCGTTTAGCTGCAACGCGCGACATCAACAAGTATAATTGGAAAGTGATCATGAATATAAATTTGATTTTTGTAATAATATATATAGTTTTTTCCTTACTTTTATTATTTAAAGATTACAATAGATTACTATTATATTTACTTTAAACTTTAAAATATTTCTTTAATTTTAACTTTTAGTGATTTTTTTAATATTATTGATACTGTCTGAACAACATCAGTACCGTACCGTACCGTATAACATCAGTATAGTTTTTTATTATCATCATAATCGTGTGCTTATTATTATTATGTACAATACGATAAAAGTTCTATCTGAACGAACCATATATAGTTGATTTTTTTATCATCACAAAACGAACATATACTGATCAAACAATATTGGTAACGGTACTGTGTTCGTTTTTATAGTTTTCTTGACGTGGCGGTATAGAATTCATTGAACACAAAGTTATATTCGCAATAAAGTATTTTTTTGGTATCGTGAGCTATATCGAGTGTCTTTACGATACTGGTATTGTAACGGACATATACCGATTGAAACAACACCGGTACTGGAACATGTATTCGCTTTTATTCTTTTCAATCGATAGAATACACGTGTCGATTGACAACGATTGTCATGCCAAGTGCCGATTCAATTACTGTAATGAACTAGACTGATAATGACCAAAGCCCAACAACGAAACGCATAGTAATTACCCTAGTATTAACAATTTGGGTAGGTCTTAACTACAGTTTCAGTTCCAAAGATCTTTTAACCTCCATATGCCAATCATTAGATGTATCAAAAAATCAGCCCTGCAAGCATTGGTATCAAGGTTTGATTGGCCCACGTTTTCCTTTCTTTTTTCTTTTAGGGATTTTTTCATGCACCATCTTCATCTTGGAGTAACCACCGACGCCCAACCACCGCCCCACATTAAAGAAGATCATGGGTGTTTGGAGTGAGTGCAGTCATGAACCATGCGGTGGAGATACGTGACTTGTGTAACAGTCTAGCGTAACCGCACCATGATACTGTCCGCTTTGGCAGCCAGCACGCTCTCAGCGCTTGCCCCTCACGGTTTTTAAAACGCGTCATGATGGTGAAGGTACCCAGCCACTTATAAGACAGCCTTTGTTCCCCTTCACAACCGATGTGGGATATCACAATCCACCCCCTTAAGAGGTCCAGCGTCCTCGCGGGACCTGGCTCTACCGGTCCGGCCCTAGCACTAATACCAATCTATCACACCCCGACTCGCAGCGGATATGGCACGTGGTATGATATGATTGTTTCGTAGCTTTTGACATTTATTTAAAGTTTTGAATATTTATTATCATCAATATTAATTTGTCTCACATAACCAAATAATTGTTTCAAATAAACCATACAATATTCAAAATACAAAAGATAACATAATTTTTGATTTAATTATTCTAAGGCACATTCCTATGTGTCTTCTCAATTAGTTATCAACCTTGTGTACCTGTTTCATGTGTAAAAGAAATTCGGGTCAACAATAGTTGGTGAATAGATTTTTATTTTTGTTTTTATTTAACTTTAAAAGTTTGGTTGATTTTATTTAATAAAAATTATTTAACATGCAATATTAAGTGTAATAGGTGATAAATCAATTAATCCGAAAAACAACCAATCCATAAGTAAATAACATAACATGACATAACGAAACATAAGAAATAAAACAGTGATGCGATTCAAACCCCAAAAGGCGAAAAGCGATACTATGAAACAATGATGCGATTCAAGCCCCGAAAGGCGAAAAACGATACTATGAAACAATGATGCGATTCAAGCCCCAAAAGGCGAAAAGCTAAACTATGAAATCCATGACACAAAGCGGTAAACACGTATAGCATATGAATGAAACAAGTAATGCAACATACAAAACAATTAGGGACACATATGACACTTAACTTGGCATGTTATTGAAAAAGTATACAAATCATATGAAACATGACACATTTAAATATATCTAATGTTTATGTGACAAATTAGTCCCACTAATAATAAGCGATACTACTCAGGTTTTGCGTTCCGTAAAACCCGTTAATTTGCACGAGTAACGAAAGAGAATTAACACCAAAAGACACAATCACCCTAAATATTATAACACCAAAATACTTAAATAAAATAACACAAGGAAAAATATATAAAAATATTACAACCTAATATTTGGGGTTTTCGTTCTAAAATAAATATTATTATGTAATTAAATGTCATATTTAAATATATTTAATGTTTATGTGACAAATTAGTCCCACTAATAATAAATATTTATTTGAAATGTTATAAACTATTTTTGTGACCTTTCTATATATATATATATATATATATATTCAAAGGTTTTTATAAGATAATAAAGTGTATCTTTTTGTATGTTATTTTAATAATCATAACTTATACATATATATTTTTGATATTTCCTAAAATTACTTTCATTATATATATATATATATAAATTGCATATTCTATCTATATCTATTTAATAGGTGATAAGATATTATAATACAACCATTTGAGTTGTACATATTTGTATGTAAGACAAATATACATATATTTTTATAAAAATCTGATTTTTTATATGAAGTCCTAGAAATAAAAAAAATGATATAAACATTTGGGAGTCAGAACTCATGTGACATCAAACACTACTATCATTTGATCAAAATAAAACGAACTTTAAAACATGATTATGAAACTAATTTTATTGGTAGCAAAAATTATGACACTAGTTTAGAATTATAATATTTTGCCAACACAATTTCTATTTTAAATCAAAACATAACTATAACTACTATCAAAACTCAAACTATTCTAAACTACATGTATTATAGAAAATATAAATTGGAAGGAAACTAAAGTATGAACATGAAACAATAAGAAATAAAAAAATATAAAGAAGTGAATGAGATTAAAACTACCTCCTATGAAAAAGAGAGGGTAAAGAGATGAAGATGAGGGCGATGTTGTATTCTTGCTCATCCTTCTTGGTGGTTTGTGAAAACTTATAAGACTTCAATGGTGATTGCTATGGTTTCTTTAAGAGAAATAGTGGTGGCTAGGTTTTTTATTGAGAAGATAAAGATATTGGAATGACAAAAAAATAACATAATTTCCTTTTTAGAAGCATGACATTAATCTTTAACTAAGAATACAAAGTATTTTCTTTTAAAAGAGACTTAAAAAAATTCTTTTTTTATTTTAGATTATCGGCCGAAGAAAAAGAAAGAAAAAGAATGTTAATTTTTTTATTATATAATATTTTTATAATGGTGTTTAGTGGTTGGGTGACCGGAAATTTCAGGTGGCCTGATCTACTGACTTCACCACCATCGCATCATCCCAGATTTGTTTTCATATGGTGCCCGGATGGAAGACTTGCTGGTAGATCCGACGGTTGTTTAGGGTGGTAAGGAAGGTTTTCCAGCGATTGGTTTGAGAAAGAAATGAATCGGCGGCGGATATGGTGGTGGCGCTAAGGTAGTGTCGGGTTGTTTCACGGTGGCTGTGGGCTGTGGCTGTTTGGTGTTGTGTTGGTTGTGGTGGTGGTGAAAGAACCATACGATGAAGTAAAATAGTGATGGTGAGTTGTGGTGGTGTTAGAGATGATTTGGTAAACTTAAAACCAAGGGCTGGAATTGCAAAAGGTTATAAGGAATTAAAATGGTATAACCTTGATTTATAGATATTTTTATTTGGGCCAACATTTGTTCAAAATTCCTGACGATTGATTGTTGTTTTTGATTTAGTTGGACTTGGACCTAAGATTTAAAATGTTTTGGAAGAGCAAATTGGGTTTACGTATCTTACAACAATTGATATAATTCAAATAATTGGCCACAAATTTAATTGATTGAAGACAAATTTGTAGGGTCGAAACTGTGGTTTTTTTTTTCTGAAAATTATTCGGGTTAAATGTAATATGTTTTCATGCTTATCTTTTATGTACTTTTTTAGTTTGCTTACATTGAACGTAAATTTAGTTAGAAAATGAAACATGTCAACTCTTTGAATAATATCTCAATTCCAGCGACGGTTTCATTAGATATCTTACAACTAGAATCGCTCTTTTTTCCGATCTAGTCCCTCCAACACCGCGAACCCTATAATTCGTTTTCATTCAATGGTATAATTTCGAATTACTTTACGTTTTGACATCGCCGCAACGCGGTACGTTTTGACGTCGCCGCAACGCAGCGGATGAAATTTTATATATATATAATTGAAAAGTGGGCATGAATAGTGATTATATTTTAATAATAAAATATAGTTTTTTAATATTTTATTATTTAATATTATAATAGTTTATTACTTTTTTATTATATTTATTTGAAGTTTTAACATTTTTTTCTTTCTTAAAATCATATTTCCTTTATTATTCGATTTTAAATATTTTTTTTGTTTTTTAAATTGTATTTCCTTTTTCAATTAATTTGATATCTCTTTAATAATTTCCGTTCGTTAGTTTTTTCTCTCGACATTATGGTATAAGTTTTGTTAAAAACGAAGTTGTATTCAAAATTGAGTACTTAATTGGTATTGTAAAATAGTATGATGGTAAATTGGACCGATTCAAATGGTTTGGCTTTCTAAACAACATAATTTATCATTTGCTTTGTTTTGCTGCAAGTATAATTGGAAAATAATCATGAATATAAATTTGATTTTTATAATAATATATATAGTTTTTTCCTTACTTTTACAATAAATTACTATTATATTTACTTTAACCTTAACGTATTTCTTTAATTTTAACTTTTAAATGATTTGCTTTTTTTAATATTACTGATACTGTCTGAACAAAATCAGTACCGTACCGTATAACATCAGTATAGTTTTTTATTATCATCATTATTGTGTGCTTATTATTATTATTATGTACAATTCGATAAAAGTTCTATCTGAACGAACCATATATAGTTAATAATTTTATCATCACAAAACGAACATATACTGACCAAACAACTATGGTAACGGTACCGTGTTTGTTTTTATAGTTTTCTCGACGTTGCGGTATAGAATTCATTGAATATACAGTTATATTCTCAATAAAGTATTTTTTGGTATCGAAAGCTATATCGAGTGTCTGTACGATACCAGTATTGTAACGGACCGATACCGGTACATGTATTCGCTTTTATTGTTTTTAATCGATATAAAATATGTGTCGATTGACAACGGTTGTTATGACAAGCGCCGGTACAAATACTGTAATGAAGTAGACCGATAATAACTAAGCCCCGCAACTAAACGCGCGATAAGCATGAGAGTATGATCTAAACGGAAATAATTGAAATTTAATTGGGTTTTAATAATTGGAAAAATAGAAGAAGAGTGTTGAGTGGAAATCTCTGCTGTCCCAGCTGGCCCTCTGACAATATGACGTCACACATAAAACAAAAAACAAAAGATATTTTCAATGCCCTCCTTGCTAGGCATGCTTGTTACAGTTGGGTAAATATTTTTTTTTATTGTACTAGAAGCTTATGCAATACTACTTCGTAATTTTCTTTTGAACAACTATAAAAAATTTAAATTAAAAATACAAACCTCCTTGGATATAATAAAAAAAATAGGAAAACAAGTTATAGAAGTAGTTATTTTAATTTTTAACTATATTTTTATATGACAAAAAATTACAAATAAGTTAGTAACTTGATAATCATGATGCAAACTTTACTCGCATATCGTTTTAAATGAGGCTAATGAGTTAACAAGAAGATACATAAATTAGAGTGGGTACTCGACAATAAATGCGTGAAAAATAGATACCTGAAGATGGATATGAATTAAACCACTAAATACTAGTGACCTACCGATATGGTGATTCAATTCTTTTCATTTCACAAAATAGTGGTATTTAGGTGGCAAAAAATGTTAATTATAATTAAACAACTAAAATAGCGACACTTTGAGTACACTCGTGTAATGTTAGGTGACTTAAAAAAATAGACTAGAAATTTGAGTGTTTTTTTTTTGTCATGTTCTCTAGTCACTGTAGGTGTCTGCTAACAAAATAGCTAGAATTTTAGAGTGTGTAATACTTTGTTGTATTTTTGGTCATATTCTCTTATCTCCTTGCTAGAGTTGAGAGATTTATTATACAGATATTATATTTAAATAATCTTAATTTTCTTTAATTGACCGATAATATTTTTAACTTTTGATTTGTATTACACAATTCTTAACTTTCAATTTATTGCCCAATAACACTTTCAAATTAATTGAACCCTAACCCAGTTAGTTTTTTTGTTGATTTGACCTTTGTGTGTTGACATGTCATCTGACGTGAAACATTTTGATGACGTGACAGTTGAAGTTACAACTGACTTGTCTTTTTAATGACGTAGCAGCTGGCGTGACACTAGTTTGATGACGTGACAGCTATTGTTAGCAAATTGGGTTAGTGTTGGGGGTGCTATTGGCTAATTAGTTAAAAGTTGGGAGTGATTTGATTGCTATCGATAAATTGATGAAAGTTAAGGTTATTTAAATCTAATATCACTTTATTATATACTACTTCTTTTCATTTAAATCCTTTAGTGTTAGATAATAGAAAATTTAAAGTATAAAGATAGGTAAATATCTTGCTGAAAATAAAATTATGGTTTCTCACGTCAAAAAGTTATCATACAAAATCTTCTGCAATTCTGTACAAGAAGATATTTAAAGGTTTATTTCAAGTATTTTCTAAAGAGACGATATATAAGAAAAAACAAAGAAAACATATTTATAAAATTTCACTTATAGCCACACTATCGGTAAGGTTTGAGGCACTAAGGTAAATCAAGATATTTTTCAAGGAACCTGTTAACAAAAGATACGAAAAACATACTTTATGTTTATTTAGATTGTAGTTTGTCGTCCACGCTTCGTAACTATTTACAAGAAGCGCATGGGAGCATTTACCAATAAAGGAAATGGTGAATGTAAAAGAAGGTTGTCCTTTTTAACCACTAGATAAATGACAGCTATACAGTAACTCCTCCAGCTGTAATCAGCCACCTGTCGTTCTCTCATTCGTCATGAATTCCAGTTATCTTTTCCGATAGCGACTTTTCGTACCGCATACTCCAACACCCTTTCACAGTCAGCTCAAACGGCCAGTTTTTTAATTTAAATTTCATCCATTGTGGGATCCACTATTTATCCTACGTGTCGCTGCTGACATGTCCATCCTCACACATAAACATACTCCTATAAAACCACCCCTACACTACATGTTTTTCCCACAACAAAAACCTTGTAGTATCTCTTCCATCATGGCTTCTTCTTTTTCATCTTTTGTTGCTGTTGCGTTGTTTCTTTCATTGTTCTTTTCTGCTAATGCTACTGCTAAATTTGATCAGCTGTTTCAGCCTTACTGGGCTGCTGATCATTTCTCCTTCGATGGTGATGTCGTGAACATGAAGCTAGATAACTTCTCTGGTAGATTGATATTTATTTACATTTTTTATTGCAACTTTCAATGAATTTTTTTTAACCTAAGTTTATTAATTACTAATTATATATTTTGACACCCAGGAGCTGGATTTTCATCAAAGTCAAAGTACATGTTCGGAAAAGTCAACATTCAAATCAAGCTTGTTGAAGGCGATTCTGCGGGAACCGTAACAGCATTCTACGTGAGTTATTTTATTTTTTTATTTTTTATAATGACTACCAGTACATTCTCTAAACATACTCTTAAGTTTACACTCAACTAGTGGAGAGACAAACACAAAACAATGTTTTCGTAACCGGAACCAGATTAAAAAAACACCTTGATATCGAAGTTTGCTTGCTTATTCAATGTTTGATTCGTTTCTAATAGTATATGGTTTATGATATGAACAGATGTCATCTGACGGTCCAAAACACCACGAGTTTGATTTCGAATTCTTGGGCAACACTAGCGGCGAGCCTTACGTTGTGCAGACAAATGTGTACGTCAATGGTGTGGGTAACAGGGAACAGAGGTTGAACCTGTGGTTTGACCCAACAAAGGACTTCCATAGTTACTCTATTCTATGGAACCAGCGTCAAGTTGTGTAAGTTTCAAATCTTGAAGCACAAGTGTTATCTTACGCTACACTTGCTTGTACATTTCAATTACTCTTTTTATTGTGTTTTTTTATATGCAATGATGGGTCTGAATTGGAAAAGCAGGCAAAGTAATTACCCTTATTTATTATACATTGAGTGTCACGCCCTTACTTTTCATTCATCTAAGTTTTAATGCATGTAGTACAATTAAATATGCCCATACCACTTGAGTGCAACATTTTACACTAATAAATAATAAGATATTGTACAATAATTAATAATCCAATAATTTGTTATGTGATTTTCTTACAGGTTTTTGGTTGATGAGACACCAATCAGAGTGCACACTAATTTGGAACACAAAGGTATCCCATTCCCTAAAGACCAAGCAATGGGTGTTTACAGTTCGATTTGGAACGCGGACGACTGGGCCACACAAGGGGGCCGGGTCAAGACCGACTGGACCCATGCCCCCTTTGTGGCTTCGTACCGCGCGTTTGAAATAGACGGGTGCGAGTGTCCCGTGACAACTGCGGATTCCGATAATGCAAAGCGATGTGCCAACAGTGGTGCTTGGTGGGATCAACCGGTGTTGTCCGAGCTAAATGTGCACCAAAGCCACCAGTTGATTTGGGTGCGAGCGAACCATATGATTTACGACTACTGCAGTGACACCGGTCGGTTTCCATCGGTACCTGTTGAATGTGAACACCATCCTCATTAGTCGGTTGTTTGTAGTGTGGATTGGGAATCAAATGTTTGTGTAAAAATTAATCAAAAAGCATGTGGAAAAACAACATAAGCTTCATGTTGAACATTTGGTAATGTATGGTAAATCTAGGTTTAGGTACTGTTCATTTATATTATTGTAGTAATGTTCCATTGTTATTTAAAACGTGTGTTAATTAGTATATTTGGATTATTCTCTAAGATAAAGATGAAAATATGTCCTGTGACTGTGGGAATTATATTCGCTCACGGGCTTCCATGGGCCCACGTGAGAGATAAAAAGCAGTACTATGTATAAATTTTCAACAGATCTTGGGCCCACCAAGGAAGAAATTTGTACCTTTGGGTCAGTAATATATTTTTATGTTATATTTTCAGAAAACAGACAAATTTAATCTATCACAAAGAGATGCTAATTATATATTTTTATATGACTATATGTAAGTGATAATATTACAAAATTTTAACTTTTTTAGATATAAAAGTGGTTAAATAAGTCCAAGTAAATTGTTACAATTTTGAAGGAATCTTAATGAAGGGATTGATTTGATTTAACTTCAAATTTGTCTCTTAAGAAGCGAGTAGTCATAGTCTACATATAATCGAGTCTATACGGTTGTTGTCAACGACCATAACACAATGAAATAATTGTCATAGCTCACGTACCGTAATAATGAATGCGTTCGTGGGCCACTTGAGAATCATCACAAACTCAAAAAGTTGATAGACCTTATTGCCGGTGCCACTCCATCCACAATCGTCACCACTGGCAATGCGAACCTCAGCGTTGTTGGTGCCACCAAAGTCCAACCCCCGGCCTCTCCCAGTCGCCATCACTTTGTTTGGATTGTGATCAAGCTAAAATTTAGCTAGTACCCTTAAATTGAGTGTTATGGTTTGCATCGAAACAATTTATAAGTCAGTCTCATATGTAAAATTTAGCTAATACCCTTAATAACAATCGCCCCTTTTGATTCAATTCTAGAGTCCGCGATAAAGTTTGTCGCCTAGATAGAACTGCCGATCCCCGTTTAATTCCCTTTCTTTTCTTCAATCGATGACCCCACCCAAGATACGATTAAGATCACATTCAATTTAACCCATTAAGATTAATTTGCTGATAACTAGAGATGGGCATAATCGGTTTTATTATTACCCGGAACCGGTTCTGCTTGGATGTCATTAGAACCGGGTATGGTGTGGAACCGGGTCCAGTTCCGACCCGGGTTCACACCCAAGAATATGGAACCGTGTAGAACCGGGTACGGGTATTATGGAACCGGGTATGGTGTGGAACCGGGTATGGTGCGGAACCGGTTTCTGACAGTATTGGGAACCGGTTCCTGACATTCAAACCTGCCATTTACTATTGGAACCGGTTCCTGACAGTCAAACCTGCCATTTACTATTGGGAACCGGTTCCTGACAGTCAAACATGCCATTTTACTATTCAGAACCGGTTCCACATAAATGTTACCGTTGTAAACCGGTTCCTTATTAAAAAATCGATTTTTTTTTGTATATAAACCCATTCCTACTTACCATTTCTAAACTTAACACTCACCATCATCAACTTACAAAATCAATCAACTTCTAAGTTCTTGCAAATACCTATGGCATGCAACGATGAAGTTGTTACGGTCTTAGAGACCAAAAGAAACCCCGCTATATGGAAGAATTTTGATCTCTGTTTAATGTCTGACAGCCGATGCAAAGATTGTGGAAAATTTATGAAGGCCGCCGCCAACTCAACCCTTAAGAAACACACTGAGCGGCATTGCCCATTGACGAAGGCAAAGCAAAATGAGACGGGAGAAGGTTCCGGCACCGGTTCTTCAAATGTTTGATGTAACCCGTTTGGTCTGGTGTCTTTAATAAAGTTTGTGTAATGTTTCTCTCTATTGTGTTTGTTATGTTTGATTTTTATTATTAGTTACATTGATAAATAAAAATAGTAACAATAATCGGTTAAAATTAAAAAAAAAATTAATGGGTTACAATATATAAAAAAATTAACCGGTTACAAAAAAAATAAAAAATTACTCAGAACCGGTTCCAGTAAGATTTTATTTCTTTGATCTTTTACTAGCGGCAGGTGCAACACTTTCCAATGGGTTTCTCTTAGGTACGGGTACTTCGGTACAATCGTCGTCCGAATCGTTAGTCTCCACTTCTTCGTCCTCCTCTTCGTCAACAATTTTATGCTCTAACTCAACTTCATCTTCTTGACTAGTTTTATGTTGAACACGATCAACGGCATCCAAATGGTCCTTTAAACATATTGCCATCTCTAGCGATTCCGGAGTTAGTCTTGTTCTTCTAATTGACAAAACCTGCCACTAAGAGAAAACACACTTTCCGAAGCTACCGTGGAAGCTTGGACCGTTAGTATATCACGAGCCATGGTGGCTAGAATCGGGTACAGATTCTTTCGATTTCCACCATGCCAAAACATCAAATTTCCTATACTCTCGGTGGTCATAGTAAGCGAATACTGATTTTTTTATATCTCCTAAGTTCACTTGTTGGTCCACTACCCCTTTGTTGTCTAGCCGTCTCGTCTCTAACGACATTCAACATGGTTATAAGTGGATCCCCGCTTGTTTCATCGTTAGAGGCCGTGGACCGATACTCAAACAAATTTGTATGATTTTTTTCACCATATTTTTTAAAATAATGATGTACACTCATTGAATATTTTTTTTTGTTTTGCTTTTAAAGTTGGATCCTCCTCATGCATATCCAACTTATCATAAGTTTCATCAATTAAAGCTTTAACACCCGATACGTTTAAAGCTGGATTTAAAGCGGTGGCACATAGAAAAACGGGTGGTAATTCTAAAAAATATTTTAAAATTTTTGAATCATTGGTCTAATCATATTCCTTAACATTTCACTAAAATTTTCAAACTTTTTAAAATTAGTTGTTATCAAATACAATTGGTCCACAACTTTAGACTAGTAGATAATAAACACCGGAAATCAAAGTCGTTGTAGTTTTAAAAACTTGTAAAAAAGTACTTAGGTTATGAATATTCTCCCAAGCCGTGTCGGGAAAAGGGACGACTAGGTACTTATCACTTAAAGTTGTATGAAAAGATTTTAAAGTGCCCATTTGCTTTATAGCCATTTCAAACATATGACAAGTTGAATTCCAACGAGTCGGTATATCCAAATTCGGTCCATAATTTTTTGGTTGACATCTTTACAAAGTTTTTTATATTCTTGATATCTTTCTTTTCCACTTTTGAAAACATCTTGGAGCATAGCTCTAAATGCTATAATAAAATCCGATACAAATTGATCTTTTAAACCGGTTTCCACTACTAAGTTAATAATATGTGCAACACATAGTGTGTGGAAAAAAACACCATCAACAATTGGTTTGTACTTCAACTTTAGTTTTTCAATCGCCGTTGTTTGTTTGAAGCGTTATCAAAGGATATTGAAAAAAATTTATCTTCTAAACCATATTTAATTATTGTGCCATTTATAATTTTAAATATTTTCTCCCGTATGAGGAGAAGGAAACTCGTCAAACGCAATCGTACGCTTCATCATTTGCCATGTATCGGTATCAAACCCAATGAGCGGTGACACATATGTACGATTCCGGTAAACCATGTGGAGCCGACCACACATCACTAGTTAGGTTTACACTAGTTTTTAAATTCTTAAAAAAACAATTAAATCTTTTTTTGCATTTTCTCATAAACTTAAACAATACGTTTTAAAGTGCGACGACTTACATGTTTATAGCGAGGTTGTAGCGTCTCCCGAATAAGATTAGTAAGATCGGGGTCGTCGAAGTGTCCAAACGGCAACGCTTTTTTGTATCACCAACTTCGTCATTCGATCGCGAGCTAATTTTTGCTCATAACGAAAAATGATACCATCTTTGGATAATGGAACTTGACCGGATGTCATTTCCTTTAAAGCTTTGCAATACTTATTAATATGCTTCGTTAACGTTGAGTTTGATTCCTTGGCTAATAACGATCCACAATGTTTACATTGAGCTTTTTGCGAGCCGTCACTCATCTCGACCAACTCCCAATTGCTCCAAACTTCCTTAATGCGATTATGAGACAATGTTCCAACCACATATGGAACCGATTGATCTTGAGGAACATTGTTAACGGATTGGGAATTTACGTTTTTGGATTTCTTTGAGGCCATTTGTTGATTAGTATGTAAAAAAGAACAAGAAAGAAATGTAACAAGAAGAATAGATATGAGAAATTGTGTGCGAAACAATAGGTATCTAAACACTATATATAGAATCGGTTCCAACGGTCAGGAACCGGTTCCAACGGTAACATTATAACGGCTATAACGTTCCAATGGTAACATTATAACGGCTATAATCGGTTCCTACTGGAACTGCATTTTCGGGTACTGGTGGAACGGGTACTAGTGAAACCAGGTACGGGTAGGAACGGTACGACCCGATTCAAATGATAAAATTGTGGAACCGGGTTGGAACCAACGGGTATTTTGAACCCGGAACCGGTTCTACTTAATGTCGGGTAGGAACTGGAACCGAGTCCAGTTCGGTTCTACCGGTTCGGGTTCGGAACCGGTTTTTATGACCATCTCTACTGATAACTAATTAATTTGAGCCCGTTAACTTAGTCCACAAACAAATAAATTATTAAATAGTGAGGTTCGCCTATTTAATACCTATAGGGCGTCGGCTAATATTATTTATTATTTTGAGTTAATTGTCATTTTAGTTCACGTGGTTTAATTAACAATACAACTTTAGTCTAAATAATTTTTCTTTTTTATTTATGTACCTAACGTTTGTCATTTTTTTTATTTTTGTCCAACTCACTAACTCCATCTAAAAATATCAGTTAACTTATAGATATTTTGGTCACATATATGATTTGTTTTTGCCATTATTCATCTAAAACTCATTTTACATTTACCTTTTCTAATCATTTATATTATATGTATAATTATAATACTAATAATAATTACTATTATAAAACCCACCCCACCCTATTTCTACAACCTCCACCACAACCACAACCGGTTTTACCCACCTCTGGCATTGTTACCCATCTTCGCCATCCACCACCACAACTCTCGTAACAGAAACATGACACCACTACAACAACCTCAACTAATGCCACCACCTTTCAACCTTCTTACGCCAGTCGAACACAACCACTAACCACCAACTTCTTCAACAAAACACAACCACCATTATCATCAACCAAACACCCTCTCCACCACTTGAAACCAATGTGAGGGAGAAAGAGTTAGAGAGAGAGAGGGTTTCAATTTTACTAAGAGGTTTCGGATTTAATAAGTGGCAATGAGACACAATGGTTGTGGTGGTGAACCGTTGTTGGTATGGGGCAAAGATGGGTGGTTGTGGTGGTGAACGGTGATGGCAATAGTGTGATGGTTGTGTTTTAGAGAGGGGCGAAGATGGGTGGTTATAGTGGTTAACGATGGTAGTTGTGGTGTTTCAGAGATAGGTAGAGAGATAAAGAGGTAGGTGGGGTTGTGTTTTTTTAATTTAATAACATTATATTTGTGTTTGTTTTATATATTATACACATTCGTAAGTTGGATGAACAGTGGTTTTTTTGTTTTTGTTTTTTTTTTGTCCTTTTATGGTTTTGTTTTTTTAGAAGATTTAATTACTGTTTTCGTCCCTGATGGTTTGTCAAAAATCACTATTTCAGTCAATTAGTTTAAAAATTTCGATTTCAGTCCATGTGGTTTCACTTTCGTAACCAATTCAATCCATTTATTCTGTAAGTACATGGACTGAAATGGTTACGAGGTGGACTGAAATGGTTACGAAAGTGAAACAACAGGGACTGAAATCGCAATTTTTAAACTAATGGACTGAAATAGTGATTTTTGACAAACCACAGGGACGAAAACAGTAATTAACTCTTTTTAGAATTTTAACCTTTAATTTTTAGCAATAACTCTTACAACCCATTAACTTTCTAAATACTTTTTAATTGAGTTTTACGTCTTTATTTTTACGTGCCGATATAACTTAAGTTGATTTACATTTTGACACATATATACATTTACAAGTTTGATGAACTCTGGTGTTTTTTGTTTTTGTTTTTTGTCTTTTTGTGGTTTTGTTTTTTTGTCTTTTTGTGGTTTTATTTTTTTTTAATTTTAACCTTTAATTTTCAGTAATAACCCTTACAACCCTTTAACTTTCTAATTACTTTTTAATCGAGTTTTACGTCTTTATTTTTATTTATGTGTCGATTTAAACTTAAGTTGATTTATATTTCGACATAACTTTTTTTGTGTTTTCTCAACTTTCAGCATTGACACTGATAACACTTTAACTTTCTAAATACTTTTGTAATTGAGTTTTATGTGTTTAGCTTTAGTTACATGTGGTACAAATTAAAGTTACGCTTTGACGTTATGTGTTTAGCTTTAGTCACATGTGGTATAAATTCAAGTTACGTTTTGACGTAAATTTATCCCCCCCGAAAATGAGTCTAGTTAGATACATTAAGTTTTGAATTGGTCTACGTTTTCACGTAAATTTTGTTCGGAAATGAGTTCGGTCAAAATTTAATACATTTTCGTCTATGTATAAATCCGAGTTACTTTACGTTTCGACACCATTGCAACGCGCCATACCATTCTTTAACTTAAAAAACCACCATTTTCTTACGTGCTTATTTTTATGTACGTGTCGGTATAAATTCAAGTTGATTTATGTTTCGCGTAAATTTTATTCGAAAATATGTCAAATCAAATATAATACGTTTTCGTGCTTATTTTATGTACATTTTCAGTTGGTTTACGTTTTGACGTTATTTTTTTTCGGAAACCAGTCGGGTCAAATTAAACGATAAACGACTTTCTATGAATTTATTTTTGGATATTCTAAGCATACACTTTTACAATAACATACATTTTTGTGCTTTTCAAATATATAGTTGTTAAGTGCATTTTTTCTACGTTTAAATTTTATAACAACTGCACGTCAGCGCAACTTCAAAAAAGTTATACCACCGCGAATTCTGGGCATAACTTCTAGTTTTATACATTTATATGTTACTACTATATATATGTGTGTTTATTTTTTATAACATTAATAATTTTTCTTTTATTTCTTTATATATAAAATGGGTTTTGGATGAAAAGAACAAAATATATATGTAATCTGACCAAAATGCCTCTGAGTTAAGTGAAATTATTGGACGGAGTTAGTGGCTTGGACTAAAATCACAAAAAACAACACATGTCAGGGAGATAGATGAGGAAAAAGAACAATTTTGACTAAAGTGACTTTTCTGGTCAAATTACAGGAACTAAAAGGGCAATTAACTCTATTATATTTGAGTAGCTTTAATTGTTATCGATTATGTCCAAAGCTTCGTTTTCGCTTAATTGTGTCGTTTTATGAACTTATTATCTCGTTAACCTACAAAATATAAAACTAAATAAAGATTATATATTTACTAAACGAGTTGACGCCAACCCGTGTGTTGCGACAGGATGTTGATTATGAACTATTTTTGCATCACGATATGAGATGCTAAAATTCTTAAGTTTATGCAAAACATTCTTTTCTTTTAGCTTTACCTACAATTTGTTGTCAGGGACTTACACAAAAGATGTTCTCATACTAAGTTTGATACATGATATATGGGATACAACATCTATATACGGTCTTACAGTGATGAATATGTAACTAGTGACAATATAGCAAGATCGTAGTGTTATAAATGATTCAAAATGTGCTTCATGGTTTTGGTCGGCTAGTGTTTTCTATTGCATCTCCCTAATTGAAAAGAAAATTTGAAGTGTGTGAAAAATAATAGTGCTATATTATTATTACTATCTATATTTATACTACTATATAAAAGATTTGATGATGGTAAAAATGTAATTTTAATTCAATTTTAAGACACTTAAGAGTAATGTTGTTACATTTGATACAAGTATTGATGTGTAAACAACTGTTATTTACAATTTTATCCCTTTAGTGCATTTAAGAATGCATTTTAAACTTAATACAATTACAATGGTGACTCTAAAAGTTAAAATTTATTATAAGAATCATTAATGTTTCTCAAAAAGTTATAAAATTGTTGAAATATTTAGTAAAAAAGTTTTAGGTTCGTTGTTTCACCAGAAATAATATTAAAAACAATAATCATAAAAAATGTGTTAGTTGAACAAAAAGTTGATTTTGCTTTACTTATAAAAGTGTTCATAAATGGAGATAAATGTGCTTAAAACTCATTAATTTCACCTTAAAATTAATTTCACTTAAGAATAATTCAATTTTAAGACACTTGAGAGTAATGTTGTTGCATTTGATACAAGTGTTGATGTGTAAACAACTCGTCATTTGCAATTTTGTCCCTTTAGTGCATTTAAGAATGCATTTAAAACTTAATACATTTACAATGTTCACTCTAAAAATTAAATTTATTATAAGAATCATTAATGTTTCTCAAAAAGTTATAAAATTATTGAAATATTTAGTAAAAAAGGTTTTAGATTCGTTCTTTCACCATAAATAATATTAAAAACAATAACCATAAAAAATGTGTTAGTTGAACAAAGAGGCGGTTTTGCGTTACTTATAAAATTGTTCATAGACAACCAATTGTAGCGTAACAATTGCATTATCCCGTCGTATAGTGTTGGTGTGCATTATCGAACGAGACCGTGTGGCTGCGAACGAGTTTTTGATGGTGATTACTTTTTGTGATCAACTGTCTACAGTCCTTGCGACTTTAGGCATCGTTTTAGAATGAGTAAACGTTTATTTTTACGTATTACAAATGATTTGGAAACGAGGTATGATCACTTCAAATAAAACCCGATGAAAGAAGATGATACACACTACAAAGTACATCGCTTTACGAGTGTTAGCATACGGTACGTCAACCTATATATATACACACACACTTAAAATGAATTTCTTTTAGGTATTTACATGTACTTGCAACTTTTTTTACAAAAGGTGTGATTGAACCATACGGTGAATGGTATTTACGAGAGCCAACATGAAAGATCTACAACGCATATATAATGTGCATGAGGAACAACAAGGTTTACCCAACATGATTGGTGCCATATTCGTGGTGACCAGAAAGGACCAACTCACATCCTTCACGTCGTATGATAAATGGATCTGACATGCTTTTTCTGGTGTCCCTGGATCAAACAATGACGTTAACGTTTTTGAGCAGTCACCTATAATTGAGGATCACATAGTAGGCAAAGTAACCATCTCTTCTTTTTGGGCTAACGGAAATGAGTACCCACACGGGTACTTTCTGGCTGATGGTATATATCCAGATACATGCTTATTGTAAAGACCTTTAGAGACCCTATCAACAACATGAAAGCTCATTTCAGAAAGGTTCAAGAATCGGTCAGAAAAGATATCGAAAGGGTATTTGGCCTTTTACAACAATGTTGGCATTTTGTGAGGAACCAACTATGGCACAAGGATAAGGCTAGAAATGCTATGTATTGTTGCATAATTTTACACAATATGATTCTAGAAGACGGGGAAAAGCGATTTGCTAAGATTATGATCCGCAATTGGTGGAAGCCGAACAAGCTGGCGTACCTATGGAACAAATGTTAGACCATTCCGCATTTATACGAAGCTCTCAATCACACAAAGCTCAAACCACGGATTTGGTACCACACGCTTGGATGAGGCGACATGATTACGAAGAAAACAAAGAAGAATAATTTTATGTTTTGTTATCTATGTTTTTGTTAATCGCTATTTTTTATTTGTTTAATGTAATCCTTTTTTAGGTTATGTATGTTTTATTTAAAATATAATAATTATATTTTTTTAAATAATCAATCATTAGGTAATTGATAATTAATCATTGCAGAGGTGGATGAACCACTACACCCCTTTACTAAGGGTGCAAACGAGCCGAGCGGCTCGTGAGCTCCTCGAGATTGGCTCGAGAAAAAGCTCGAAACGAGTCGAGCCTTATCAAGCCCGAGCCGAGCTTGAGCCTTAAAACAAAGCTCGTTTGTTTATCGAGCCCGAGCTCGAGCGTCGCATGTGAAGCTCGTTAGGCTCGTCGAGACTTAGTGTAAACGAGCCGAGCTTATATAAACTTGTTTACAAGCCGACCTCGAACCTAAAAATAAGCTTATTTAGTAAATGAGCCTGAGCTTCACTTATCGAGCTCGCGAGCCTAAAAGGTCTATTATTTATATTATTTTTATTTAATATACTAAATAATAGTATAATAAAGAGCCGAGCCCAAGTCAAGCTTGAGCTTGAGAAAATACAAACGAGCCGAGCTCGAGCTTTGAAAATAAAGCTTGAATCGAGCCGAGCTCGAACCCGAGCTCTCATTAGTTAATCGAGCTCGGGCTCGGCTCAGCTCGTTTGCACCCCTACCCTTTACCATGTGACAAAAAAGTGCATGTGGTTTGGCTCCTCATTACAAATGGTTTAACAGTTTAAATGTTGATCATTTGAAAATTTGATATTTTATTAGTTTCTTACACTTGTATTTTCACATAAAAAACTGTAGTCCCGTGCGTTATATGGATTAAATAATGAAAACTATTTGGTTGCATATAGGGGTGTTCTTTGAGGCTTTTTTTTGTGGTTTCAGGTTTTTTGAGTCCGGTTATTTGGGTTTTTAGCTAGGAACAAATGACCCGATAACCAACCCATTTAAAGTTCGGATTGGTCGAGGTTCGTGTTAGTTCGAGTCGAGTTTTTTGATGGTGCCACTCCACAACGCTTTTGTTTTCCAACAATATGTGGCCAAGATCTTTATTTCCTTTGTGACAAGGGTGAAGTTTATGTAACAAAAAAATTATTCAAATTACAAGGCTACTTTTTAAGAAAGTCGTAAGCAAGAAGTTGCGATGGAGAATATTTTTGGTGAAATGTGGTCGAGAACTTTTACTAGTCATAGTAGGCAAGTTTGGAGAAATACATGGAGGTATTCAAGCTGAATGTTTATACGAAAGATTGGGAGAAAATAAAGAGTTTAGGAAGGTACATGATCTACATTGGTGCTACCACATGTCTCTGCGTACAAGCTAAAGTGCTGGAAATGGAGATCTTTTTTCCTCGACTGCATTCCAGAAATGGAAAGATTGTGTTCTATTCTCTGAAAACAGGCCGTTATGATAGATTTAATGGCAAAATTATTAAAGAAATTGTTGGGGTTGGGAGGGAACTGTATACCCTCACGTTTGGATCGAACCAACCGGGTCATAACTAAGATTATATTGTTAATATCTTATATGTTATCTAAACACTATGTAACCATTTGCATATTCTTTATTTTTGTGTATCATCTATAAACGAATTATGTTTGTGCTTTGCATTCTGTAAAGATTCATGTTTCTATTATTTTTTATTTGCTTTCTTTAAAGATTCATGTTTCTATTAGTTTTTATAAAGCATCATGCAAAATAAACACTAGGATAAGAAAGATGTATGACGAGTATAGAATAAAAAAAGAAGCTAGAATGCCTAAAGAGTAGAACGTGATAATTGATGGGATGTTCTGTTAGAAAATTGCTACGGAAATAAATAATTTATAGAAAGAAATAAAAGGAACAGCGAACCGGGCTTGTGTTTGACACAATTCTTTTAAAAGATTCGTCATCTGTTCCCAGGGTAGCCGGTCCGAAGCAGCAACAGCGCACTGCCGGACTTGAACACTTGCCTGAAAAGAAACCGGAGATGTTGCAGAGAAAAGCAGAGAGGAAAAAGAGAGCTGTGTGTTTTTGGTGTGTCTCAACTGATGTGCCTTGGTCTGTATTTATACTTGCAGAACCATAACTGAATTCTGGCAATCATTGCAGCGATTTAATGACCTAATAGTGGTCATTAGTTATCAGTTTCTAGACTGATAACAATAACCTTAAAAAACTGCTTGTTTCGAATTGAAAACTAACTTAATGATCATCAATAACGAATCAATCAGTTTTCAAAACTCATTCAATAGAATCGGTTACGGGTGCAAAATCTGCCCTGCGCGGGCCCGGGTTCTTGGAACCGCAGGATGTGCGGGTGTACACGAGTTCAACTAAATTCGGCTCAACTTTTGCACCCCCCTGTTCACACCGCGTAGGAGTTTTGCTAAAACATGGCACAAGGTTATGTTAGTTAGGTAAAACATTAGCTTATAAACTAACTTCCACCTTGTTCCATCTATGTGGGACAAAGTTCGAGACTTCATTCACACACACACACACACACACTCAAATTTCCAACAATCCCCCACATGAATGGAGGTCGATCTCAAAAACATTATTCCAATTAGATTTCAGCAGTTTTTTTTGCATACGATAGGTAGGTGTTACCCTTTGAACCTTCGCTCATAAAATGCACTTAGCCCACTAGCTCTGAGTAGACATTGATGTCTTTGACTCGTTTGTCATTATGTAGACGACTATACATTTCATACAAGACTTTCCCTGACAAAGTGAAGTTCTCATAGTTATGTTCGTTATGGTCATGAACATGATGCCTGGTTCTGCGAAAGCCATTAATTATTGTGCCCCAACAATACCCTTCGAAGCGACCCCACTTCTCTCTCACATAGGTGATTCACTAGGTATGGTTACCTTAGTTGAATCATTAAAAGCCATAGGTTCAGCCTCACACCTGTCACTTTTAGGAATGGACTAGGAGGTTTATTAAGCTTTATGATAAACTCCCTTTATATGCGTAGGGTTAACCCCCCCCCCCCCCCACAGTGACATTACCAGTTCATACAATTAGGTTTTCCTATTGAACTTAATTTTTGGGATCTCCAGTCTATTAAGTTAGGTTTCCATCATATGAACTTCATTTTTCAAGGGCTTCAGTCCCATTCTCATGGACGACTTCTGAACTAACTTTCTACTTAGGCCTTTTGTTAGCGGATCCGCATTATTATCCTTTGACCTCATGTAGTCAACAGTGATAATTCATGTAGAGATTAGTTGTCATATATTATGTCTACGTCTGATATCCGTTTGTGCTACGAGCTCTGCCAATTGCCGATTGGCTATCACAATGTATCCAAATGGCCGTTGCCGGCTTAGGCCATCTTGGTATGTCCTCAACAAATTGACGTAGCCATTATGCTTCTTCACCTGCTTTATCTAAAGCGATGAACTCTGATTTCATCATGGATCTGGCGATAACGGTTTGTTACGACGATTTCCACGATATAGCAGCACCTCCAAGTGTGAATACATACCCACTTGTTGCTCTGGAATCATTTGTGTCAGATACCCAATTTGCATCGCAGTGTCCTTCTATAACTGCTGGATATCTGTTATAATGCAACCCGTATTCCCGAGTGTATCGAAGCAACCAAGTAATACCGTTCCAATGCATTGAATTTGGATTGCTCGTATATCTACTTAGCTTGCTCACATCATATGCTATGTCTGGTCTAGTACAACTCATAAGATACATCAAGCTACCAATAATTCTTGAGTATTCCAACCGGTTTACAGGTTCATCTCTATTTTTGGCTAGATGTTGACTCGTGTCAAGTGGAATCCTAGCTACGTTGGAGTCATTTACATTGAACTTCTCAAGAATTTTGTCCACATAGTGGGATTGACTTAAAACAAGTCCACTTTGGGTTCGTGTGATTTTAACTCCCAGAATCACATCGGCAAGACCCATGTCTTTCATGTCAAATCTTGCTTTTAGCATGTTCTTTGTAGATTTTATGATTTTGTCATCACTTCCAGCAATGAGCATATCATGTACATATAGACACAAAATGACGTACCCATCAGATGTGTCCTTCACATATACACACTTGTCACATTCATTGATTTTGAACCCAACATTAAGCATAACATGATCAAATTTTTGGTGCCATTTTTTTGGAGCTTTTTTCTATCCATATAACGATTTTACAAGTTTACACACTTTCTTTTCTTGCCCAATGGTTGTGAAGCCTTCGGGTTGCTCCATGTAAATTTCTTCCTCCAGATTTCCATTCAGGAAAGCTGTTTCACATCTATTTGGTGAACTTCCAAATTTCTAATGGCGGCAATGGCAAGCACCAACCTAATGGATGTTATTCGCGTAACTGGCGAATATGTATCAAAGTAATCTAAACCTTCTCGTTGTTTATATCCTTTGATTACAACCTTGCTTTGTACTTATCAATGGTTCCATCAGGCGTCATCTTCTTCCTGAAGATCCATCGATATCCTAGTGGTTTACATCCTTGAGGAAGATCCACTAGTTCCCAAGTATGGTTTTGTAAGATCGAGTCTATCTCACTTTTGATGGCCTCCCTCTACTGAGGTCCTTCTGAGGAATGTATCGCTTGTTGGTACGTTTGAGATTCATCTTCTACCATGTAGGTAAGAAACTCAGGCCCAAAGGATTTTTCAGTCCTTTGCCTTTTACTTTTTCTGATTTCAACTTCCTCAGTCTTAGATCGTTCTCGAGGTTCATTGTATTCAACCTCAGGAACATTTTCCTCGACCGGTCTAGAAGAACTCGGTTCACTTCTAGTTAAGTGTGGGAACACATGTTCAAAACATGATGCATTATTGGATTATATTATGGTGCCTTTGCATATTTCAGGGTTCTTAGAATCATGCACAAGAAAACGATAAGGACCATAAGGACGAGTGCATCCAATAAATACATAATCTACTGTTTTGGGTGCTATTAGTAGCTACTTTGGTGGTGTGACCACCACCTTAGCTAGACACCCAACACTTCAAGTATTTATATGGTGGTTTCTTTCCCGTCCACAATTCATATGGAGTTACATCCTTTTTCTTATTGGGTATCATGTTCAATACATAATTTTTCGATAAGATTGCTTCCCCCCACATGTTTTGGTTTATACTAGAACTTATCATCATGACATTCATCATTTCTTTAAAGGTACGATTTTTCCGTTCCGCTATGCCATTCGATTGAGGGGAGTAAGGAGCCATGAGTTCATGTATGATTCCATTTTTCGCAAATACATCAATAAAAGGTGAAACATATTCACCTCCTCGGTCGCTCCTCACAATTTTGATTTTACGATTTAGTTTATTTTCAACTTCGGCCTTGAACAAGATAAACTTGTCAATGGCCTCATCCTTACTCTTAAATAAGTACACCTAGCAATACCGTGTACTATCATCGATGAACGTGATGAAGTACTTGTTCCCACCACGAGTAGGAATTGACTTTAGATCACACACATCAATGTGTATCATCTCGAGGGTTCGGTGATTCGTTCGACCTTTTTGAAGGACGATTTCGTTTGTTTTGCTTCTACGCAAGTTTCACATTTATTATTTGAGTCGATATCGGAATGTTGGTATGCAACTAAGTTTAATTAAACGACAAATTGAATTAAAATTAACATGACCTAGTTTACCATGCCAAAGATTAGAAGACTCAATCAAGTAAGTAGAAGTAGTGGCGTTTTCATTCATAGCTTTCACAACCATTACATTTAATTTACACATTCCATTGAGGGCATAGCCCTTACCAACATACATACAATTCTTGGTCAACACGACTTATCCGACTCAATCACCATTTTGAACCAAAACTTATTCAACTGCCACCCCGACACAAGGTTTTTCCGAATTTCCGGAACATACATCACGTTGGACAAAGTGAGTTCCTTTCCAGAAGTCATCTTCAAGACCACGTTCCCCTTGCCCTTGATTTCGGCTGTGGTTGAGTTTCCCATAAAAACCTTTTCGCCACTGGTCACCTCCTTGAAAGGCTAAAAAGACTTTTGTCAAAGCACACATGACGGGTAGCCCTCGTATCAACCCACTAATCCTTGTTATTTTGGCCAACCAAATTAACTTCGGTGACCAAATTGAGAGGTCCGTGACCATGGAAACAAGGTTATTGACTTCATGAACCATGTTCACTTGTCGAGCACTTTCCTTCTTAGGAAGCTTGCATTCGTTGGCCTTATGGCCTTGCCTTTGACAATTGTAGCAAGTTCGTTGGAACTTCTTTTTCCCAACGCCTCCTTTTGGAACGAGGTTGGAGCGTTTCCCATGACCTTTCTTTCCACCCTTTCCCTTAGAAGATTGACCATGTTCAACAAGATTGGCCTTTACAGTTTCAGGACCATCAATCCTTTTCAAGGCCAATTTGTTATCTTCTTCAATGTGAAGACGAACAACAAGATCTTCAATCGTCATCTCCTTTCTCTTATGTTTGAGATAGTTCTTGAAATTGACCCAACTTGGTGGTAGCTTCTCAATCATTACAGCAACTTGGAATGTCTCGCTGAGGACCATTCCTTACGCATGAATATATAACCTGCAATTCTTGGATTGGCTTATGACAGTTTTAGCATCTATCATTTTAAATCCAAGAACTTAGCCACCACGAATTTCTTAGTGCCTGCATCTTCTATTTTGTATTTGCGATCCAAAGACTCCCACAATTCTTTGGCAGTCTTGGCTTTGCAATACGCGTTGTATAGTGTATCCACTAAATCGTTCAAAATGAGTTGCGACACAAGAAATCCGAATGATTCCAAGCATGAATTGTGCTCACAGATTGAGCATCCATATCCCCTTCATCAACATGGGGATTTGATTCTGTCAAGAACCTCGCAAGGTTCAGCGTGGTTAGATAAAAAGAACAGCTTTTGCTGCCACTGTTTGAAATTCACACCATTAAATTTCTTAGGTTTCTTGGCATGCGAGACAACGTTAGGCAAGGGTGCAACCAGGCCCGTTGTGGCAACAACAGAAGAAGTCATGACAGCGGAGACAGCAGTAGTTATGACGGCAGAAACAACAGTAGTCATGGGTTGAGAGTGCATTCTGAAATGAAACAGGACAGTAGGAATTGGAAAAATAATCTGTTTAAGTTTGTTAGAAAATTGCTACTGAAAGAAATAATTTATAGACAGAAACAAAAGAAACAATGAACCGGGCTTGTGTTTGACACAATTCCCTTAAACAGATTCGTCGTCTGTGCCCATGGTATGCCGGTCCGAAGCAGCAACAGCACACTGCCGGAC